>JARLTB010000042.1:23370000-23390000 GCA_030141615.1 Unio pictorum
TAAAGGAACACTTCGTGAAAACTGAAGATAACGACTGCATGCTGCAGATCGTGAATTTAGCGCTAACTCAATACCTTGAGAACTGCAAGTCTTGGTGGTGCTGGTGGTGGGATAATCGTCTTGGCAATATCTTACAAACTTGGAATTATAGTAGTGTTTAAAATTATTACAAGTAATAATTATAATTTACTCTATCACACTGTGTGTGTGTGTGTGTGTGCGCGTGTGTGTGTATGTGTGTGTGTGTATGTGTGTTTGTGACTGTAGTTGTTTTACATTTTAACTTAGCTTTGGAGAAGAAAAAATATCGCTACATGCCTGCAGTGTGACAGTTGATCGTGATGTCTATTACTGGGACATCAATCCGCAGACATGTTTCATTATGTCCCATCATGTCACATTATATTTACTCAAGGCCGATCAATCCCAACTCTAACCTCTTATTGCTGAGCGCCATGCGAGGCAACTGTTAGTACCAATGTGAGAGAAGTCTTTGGTATGAATCGTGTGGGGTTCAAATCCGCAACATTCCGCATCCAAGGTGGACGCTCTCACTACTAGACCGTCGGAGCTGTATTAGGTACAATAAAAATATGACTTCTGTTCAGTCTGTTACAACTTACAGTTCTTATTGGTTAGTTAGCCTTTCGTACAAAATAACGTTCTTCGTACTAAGAGTTCAACGTACCAAATTAATGCAACAATGTGAAACTAATTTCACCAAATCTTTAAACAGTTCATTCTGTCCTTTTTATTTCCGTTATTCGAATCGTGTACGTTGTTTTGTAATTATAACAAATAATAATTGTAATTTAAAAGTAATTAAACTTTTGCATTACTTTTTCAGATTACAATTACAATTGTTGGTTACTGTTTTGAAAGAATGGATTATGATAAGAATTATTTATTTCAAATGCCTGACATTAAACGTCTTTTGATATTATCAAGATATTAGGTATAAACGACGTTCAAATGCTCAGATTGGAGTAAGTAAGATTAATTGAGTCAACGACGTTGCTCTAATTCTGTTCTCTATCTTGGGTGCTCCAAAAGCAATGATGTGATACATTGGACAAATTCCGTTAGTGTCTAATCTAATGACAACAACGTTCACAATTGGCGCACAAATTGATTCGAGAGGAAATTAAGTGAGGCAGGCCAGATTTTTTAAGTTAATCTCATAAGAGAAAGGACGAATTAGATAAAGGTAAGGCTCAGTTGATCGTTGGTGATCAGCTAGGACGTTTAAATAATTTGACGGGTGAACCTAGACTGAAGACAATTCAACATTGCGTGGTGTTGGATTCTTATGTCTACAATGATGATGTTGCAGGGTGTCGCCGATCAACTTTTAATCAATTCGTGTGAAAGATGCATGGTTTCTCCGTTCGAGGGATAACGTTGACAAGTAGTAACTGTAATTTAAATATAATTATGACATTGCAATACTTTTTTTCAGAATGTATAATCAATTGCAATTACTGGGTACTTTTTGAAGAAATTGATTATAATGACAATTTTATATTTCAAATAATGCAGCCGCTCATCGTAAATTTCGCCATTTTTTCTTCAGAAGTAGAGATTAAAAGGAAGGAAATGATTTGTTAAAAAAATATTTGACATTAAGCGTTTTTTGAAATATTCAAGATGTTAGGTCTATACGACGTTCACATATTCATCTTATAATTAAGAGATGTCACTCCATGATTCAGTGAACAAAGTCGCTCGTAATTCCATTCTTTTTCTGGGGTGCTCCAACGTAGTGATGTGATACACTCCATAAATTGCCTACATGGTTCACTAATTGATTAAATAAGTAATAAAGAGACATAAGCTAGATTTTTAAAGCGGATTTGATATAAAACAAAAAGCGTGCATTAGACACAAAAAAAAAATACTCGGGCGATTATTGGTGTTCAGCTGGGATACTTGAATAATTTGAAGGGCTAACTTGGGCTGAAAACAGTCCAGTATAGCGTTGTGTTGGCTTTTTATGTTTACAGTGGTGATATCATCAGATCTTGATTTCCCGTTTTCCATTCAAATCAGTTTACTCACGGGTTCCGCCGATCAACATTTGATTAATTAATACGCTATGAAAAATGGCCGGGTTTCTCAGTTCGAGAGAGAAATTACACCACTCATAATGTGATGAAACGTCAATATTATAGGAGTGTAATGGAACCCAACTATGTTTATCCCAATATCTTTCAAAATGCTGTATTATTCAGATGATATGGTATAAACGACATTTTTGCACGTAACGGCGGCATTGGGGCTTTAACAGATTAATAACTTCTTACTATACAACACTGCTGACAAGTGAATGTCATTTCGCCGCTAAATCTAAATGCTTGACTGAAACGTGTTAACAGTCCCCCGGGTTGCTGTTTTCACCAGACATTTCACTCTCATGAAAAGAAGATAAATTTGGACCCATTTAAGTAGCGAATGTCGTCGTTACTAATACAGAAGAACCTTTCAAGACCGAAATCCGTTTGGGCCAAAGTACATATGGGGTTTTATTTATAAATGGTGACAATTTTTACCTAAATATTACATGGAACTCATAAAAATTAAGGTTGATTTTGAGCCAAAATATGAAACCCTTATTCAACCTCATTTCGACAATCATGGCCCACTTTCACGTCATGTAAGAAAAATATAAAGCAAACCCTCCGACCCCACCCCCTTCGTCCACTTATTATATATGAATAGGTTCCCCTTTTACATCATATAGATAAAAAAATGACCGTCCCACATCCACGTCTTTTATACCAATATGAAATCCACCCTTCCACGTCTTATATAGAGGATCTCAAATGGGTAGTGATTTAATATCGAATTTATGAAACGAGTTGAATACTGTACAGCTTATGCGAGCCTTGGCGAGGAAATTAGAATTTAGATTGAAAGAAGAACGATTAATTTAGTTCATTCCGACAGACGGTGCAAGATTTTTTTATTTGTGCATACATTATAGACACAAACTATTAAAAGTAGAGTGTACTTTTTACAAACTATAAACCAAAGAAAAAGCTTCCATCCGAATAAGCAGAACATTGTATAAGGACAAAATCATTTTTCAAAACAGAATGATTAATGCGAATTGATGCCACATTGTTTGATGCGATCAACAGTAGTCCTTGAGTGCATGTTTACACTAAAATGTCACTTTCAGAATTAAATATTACATTGTTAGACAATGTTTATTACACTACTGGCCCTTTTCATTACCCATATAATCATAAAGAAACAGATTTCGGAACGATTTTTAAATATGGTTATTTTGGGAAACCATGACAAATTTAAAGGATTAGCAAGCCAGTAAGTTTCAATATAATTATATTTCTACAGATAAAAGGCACTCATTCACGGCAAATGAGTCAATTAGTTGTAATTTGTAATATTTGATTATTAAATTATTTTCATCTACCCATGATAATCTGAATTAATGTAGGTCATCTGGTATTACCGCAGAGATTCTAAGGTTAAGGTCCATAGAAATGGTCGTCATATGGTAAAACTGTATAGACTCTAATTGGATAATGCGTTTAGACTAGTATAAATGTACAGGTTCAAATAGTAATTTAAAACAGTATTACTGTAGAAATTCAGATTGGACAATGCGTTTAGACTAGTATAAATGTACAGGTTCAAATAGTAATTAAAAACAGTATTACTGTAGAAATTCAGATTGGACAATGCGTTTAGACTAATATAAATGTACAGGTTCAAATAGTAATTAAAAACAGTATTACTGTAGAAATTCAGATTGGACAATGCGTTTAGACTAGTATAAATGTACAGGTTCAAATAGTAAAAAAACAATCGGTATTACTGTGGAAATTTTAACTGGATAAAGCGTTTAGACTGGTAGAAATGAACAGGTTCAAATACTAAATAAAACTGGTATTATTGTAGAGATTCTATTTTGGATAATCTGTTTAGACTAGTAATAATATTTGTCAAGTGCCAAATTTTTCGTCAGTGACATCCAGTAATTAATTCGTAGGCTAGTCGACAATCAACTGTCTTGGAATAGAGTTGAACGGAAAGAATGTTTTCTTAACTTGGTCAGACTGTTACAATAATTAGAGTGAAAACGGACTGAGTGTTTGACACGCTTAAAAATATGAATTTTCCACGTACAAGCTGACAAAATGATTAAGACAAACAATAAGGTGACATTTCGATCCTAAGTGGCATTTTTGGCATCTTGATAGACGGTTTTCAAAAGGTCTGCAAAAATAGCGTTTATGCCGATTGGTCAAATGTACAGGACAGAGGGTTGGGTCGAAACCCAGAATTGGGAAATATATTCTCTGAGCTAATGAGTTTAAATCAGTCTTCTGGAAGGCGCTTTGCAAGAAAGCCATGTTGAACTACTATCATTAATTCCGGAATAAAGGCTCCGGGGGTAATTTTACAGCAGTGCCTTCGTAATAATAAGCTCAGGAAAGTCCGCCGGGAAATCAAACGGTAGAAGCACGTCAGAAACACAAGGTATTTAACTCAAATTCACCTTTATTATGATGTAATGTATATGCTGTTTATCTTTGGCTTAGATGCATAATGTATCGATACTACGCTACAACTAGTTCAGTATTACATTGATTTAATAACGTACTTTGATATGTTGCTTTGTTACAGATGCATGATGTGTTCATATTTTGTATGGATAGTCGGTTTTACAGTGATTTAATAATGTATTTTGAATTCTGAATTAGCATTTTTCCTTATATACTTACGTAGGTAAATGGGTGGTGTAGAAAACCCACCGCGTACATTTATGATTGGAAAGTGTTACATTAATTTGAATTTATCATATTAGTAAATATGGTTTGTGTGTTATGATTTATTGCCTCACTTTACGTAATGATTTACGGGAATATGACTTTCCCGAATTCTGATGTCGATAATTAGCAGTATAGCTCTATTGATCTGAAAACATGTATAGAATTTGTTAGCCGTATGAATGATAACACTGATAGTAAGATCTGATTGTTCGAACATGAAGACGGACGAACAATCGCAACTCTGAAAGTAGCGAGATACTTAGGGCGTTTTACCCTTTTCTTTTGAAAGGAAAAATAGTTTACTTTGGCAAGAGTAAGCATCAGCGAGAAGTCAAAGGCAATAGTTTATTTTGGGCAAGAGTGAGAATCAGCGAGAAGTCAAAAGGAAAGAAATAAGAAGTCAGAGTGTGGAATAAGTTCAATCAAAGGGCAAGCTGGATACGGACGCACGCAGGGAAAAGAAAGAAAAACCAGTCGACGGAAAAGGTCATGTTGAATCACTCAACAGTCCAATGTTAAATGAACATTCGATTCCTTGATGAAATTTACTCTCAGTATTAACGGTTAACTTCATTTATTTTCATTAGTGTTTGGATTCTTTGAATGTATCCATTATTTTAAAGCTTCAGTATTTGTATTTTTCTGAACTAAGTGTATTCAGAAAGAGAGAAAGTGTAATTCACAGTGTCATTCTTTTCTTAATTGTATTTTCAATTAAATTCATATTTTATCTTTACGGGGGCTCGTGTATTGTCTTGTTCAAAGTACCATCTCAGATTACTATACTCACTGACCGGGCATATCACACCGTAGCGATCATCTCCTAGATAACGCCAATTAGTGGGAGGCGGTCTTCAAGTGTTGTTTCCAAGTTGCGCAATACCTCTGACCAGGCCTTGTGCAATATTGTCTTAATAACACTTTGATAACTCGCCAGCGCCCGCGTTACAATATTAATGTACAGGTTCGAATAGTAAATAAAACTGGTATCACTGTAGAGATTTTAGTTGGATAATGCGTTTAGACTGGTACAGGTTCAAATGGTTAAAATAAAATCCCAGTATTACAGTTGATATTCTAATTGGATAATGCGTTTAGACTGGTATAAATGTACAGGTTTGAATAGTCAAAAAGTTCCCAGTATTACAGCAGAGATTCTAATTGGATAATGCGTTTAGACTGGTATCAATGTACTGGTTTCAATATCAAGTAAAACCGGTATCACTGTAGAGGTTCTAATAGCATACTAAATAACACTGGTATTATTGTGCGGTTTCTAATAGCCTAGTCAATTTAAACTATACAGTAATTACTATACATGTTCTAATTTCACAACTGCATACCAACCACACAATTGCATTGCTTCTAATTATATTTCTGAAACGCAGCATCAGTACTTCACGTCGTGAAAATATAAATACAACTCAGACGCAAAATACACGGAAATACTTTTCCTACTCTATCCTTCGGTGAGTCAAGTCATGATTTTAATTCAGTTTCGCCTGTAACTTTACACCAAATGTACCATTAAGGCAACACTAATAGGCGTCTCAATATAATATAACAATTCCTTCTGAACAATGCATCAGCCTCTATATCACAAATACATCAGTTGGAGACACACAATCAATTAACATAATTAGATTTTAATTGGGATTATATGGCCAAAAGCCTAATTATGCTGCACTAAACTCACAACGAAACTAAACAATGCCATCATGAAATCTCATCAACACTGTACTCTGTGACGCTTGCCCTATCAATGTGCTAATGCTTAGGGCTGGGGAATATTTACCCATCGCCAACTTCCCTTAATCAAGCACGTAATCACAAACCAAATAAATCCTTAAAATAGAAATGTATATGCAAATGGAGTATACCCAAAACTTATTACAGTACATACAAATAGACATTACTGGACATATTCTAGTAGCACTGTACATTAAAACTGTTATTACTCTCCAGGTTCTAACAGGATATTACATTAAAGCTATTATTACTCTCCAGGTTCTAACAGGATAGTACATTAAAACTGTTATTACTCTCCAGGTTCTAAGAAAATATTACATTAAGACTTCTACTAGTGTACGCGTAGGAATGTTGATAATTATTACATTATTACTTTTGATTTATTTTGATAAAATCCAAAGTAAGATTGCATTCTATTTCTATTGTATACAATGATCTCTGATTCCATACCACTTAGTGAAACACCGAGCTATTTCTGATGACACAACTGTTTATACCTCAAGAAAATCAAAGATGCTATTGATATCAACTGCAGAAGTACGTGTTATCTAATTTTGTAAATCTAATCCCATGGTAATGACACCACTAAGCACCACTTACAAGAAAACTGATACTCTACAACGATTCGTTGAGAAATGAAACTGAAAATCATTTAACTGAGTATGTATGTATGTATGTATGTATGTATGTATGTATGTATGTATGTATGTATGTATGTATGTATGTATGTATGTATGTGTGTGTGTGTGTGTGTGTGTGTGTGTGTGTGTGTGTGTGTGTGTGTGTGTGTGTGTGTGTGTATGTGTGTGTGTGTCTTTCTGCTCTTATTGTGACTACAAGAAATATATTTGAGCCTAATTTAAAAGCGAAATAATTGTCAAACGACCTCCACCCCCCAGAAAATCAAGCAAACAAAACACGCCCAGAAAACAGAAGAAATAACAAAATAACTGTTACGTGTTGTCGAGCGATAAACAAATCTAATCAATGCAAGATCACAGATCTCCAACCTACCAAATATACATCAACCGCACATATACATGGTTTCTCTTTGCACGTTTCTGGACCGCCAGCAGTTCACACGGTATAAACTATACGACTATACCCTAACCTAGCAAACTAACTTATCTCCACCAATTTAGGCAAGTTAATCGATGGTTTCTAGGCACATTTCACCAATACACTGCATCACATTTGTCACCATGGCCATATAAACGGTATCTGTTAAGACCCTTATTTATTCCTTTGTGTAATTTACCAATTTCTTATCTCAAATACTGCCACTGCAGTCACACCACCAATGGTCCACTCAATTTTAATAGGGACCTTATTACTCCAAGGTCATTCATTCGGTTTTGACCTGAATTCACTACTATTGAACCATGGCATAATGAAAACACACTAACACTTCAATACGTGACGTTTGCACCTAGTAATTGGCTAATTATTTTGGACTAAGTAATATTTCCATTGCACCGATTTCCAATAATCACACGAAACTAAGCACTCTTTAAACCGGGGCTCATGAACCAAATTAGTATTTCGTACAGTATCTTTATATTATAGATGCAGAGAGAGAGAGAGAGAGAGAGAGAGAGAGAGAGAGAGAGAGAGAGAGAGAGAGAGAGAGAGAGAGAGAGAGAGAGAGAGAGAGAGAGAACAGAGAGAGAGAGAAACAGTGCTTGTGCATGAAGTCAAAGTGGGACAAACCGATAAATGGATAGAGAGATAGATGTATGTATATATATATATATATATATATATATATATATATATATATATATATATATATATATATATATATATATATATATATATATATATATATCGATGGATGCATCGACTGACGGATGGATTGATGGATGGAATGCCCGAGACAACAATATCGAATGCGTGCTTTACAGTGTTAAAATGGATTAGTTACCAGTTACCATCAAAAGATTGCCTCTTATGTCTATAGCTATGGCCATTGAAAAATGCACCAAAAACATTGGTCCGACCACAATACATTATCCCTATAATTAACATCAACTGCTTAGTTTTGCATAGAATCTGTACCATGAACTCAATAGATTTTACTTACGTTGTCTATTTTCTTACGTTACTTACAATGGGTAAGTATAGACCGATATGGATGAAATAGGGTTCGGGTTAGATGGTACTGGTGCTAGCTGTATCAAGAAACTGAGTGACATGTTTAAAAACAGTTCGCATTAACACAGTGCCTAGGTCTAGTGTAACAATTTGAATCCATTAATGAATGAAATAAAATAAAAGAACCTTAAAGAAAACAAACGTTTCGCGGTCAGCACATATGAATACTAATAATCAATAGCAGTGGTGAGTGTATTTCTTTTCAAGACACGATACATAAGTTTCATTCAAAGAAAGAAAACAACATTTGTACACACAGCAAAAGTTAAATACGCATTAATGTACGACGTTTTGACATTATGAAGCTATGGTGTCCATTTAGGTGTCGACAACTCGAATACCAGAAAAGATTATATAGCACCTGGGGTTACGGTGTCCGCTTAGGTATCGACACCTGGAATACCAGGAAAAGCCTATAACTCTTTGGACAACGGTGTCCGTTTAGGTGTCGACTAATGGAATACCAGAAAAATATATAGCCCCTGGGAGTGCAGTATCCGTCTAGGGGTTGGCACCTGGAATACCAAAAAAAAGCTTATATAGCCCCTTGGAGTACGATGTCTATTTAGGTGCTTATACCTGGAATACAAGAAAACGCTAACTGTCCCTAAGATGTGACGACACTACTTATCACAGAATAAGACAAGTAAATAACTTGGTAATGCATTTGACCAATTTTATGTAATTGATTTAGTTGACGCGTACACCATTACCGAAAGTAGTTTTTAAAAATCTTGTTACGTGTTTAGGCTCTAATAAACAATAACACAGAAAAAGTAACAACAACAAGCTTCGTAAAATTTGACAAAAAAATCATTTCCCCGGGAAAAGATTGTTTTGAGAATCATATCCAAAATTAATCCAAGAATAATCCACGAATTTAATTACAAAAGTCATAGTAATGAAAAGTTCGAATAGATCCAAGTTTGAGACATGTTGGAAATCGAATATGGAAGACGATGACGTATGCTAAAGTCTGTTTTGTTTTATCTATATCTCATAGTAGAAACGCAATGTTTTTAACAATCCGGTGTTGGAAATGCGAAATTTGTTTTGATAAACTGTCTTTGTCCAATAATTCTGTATGAGAACATAAAATATTTCCAGATATACGAATTAATTCTTTAAAATCCAACTGGTCTGAAAAAAACTTGGCATGGATTAAAAAAACTGGCTACAACAAAAGAAAATGACTTATCGTCAGGTGTAAAATTCCAAAACGAACTATATTTCACTAAAACAAAGATTATATCGTATTCTAATATGCAGTTTCGAAACAATCCCCAAATTGCAAAATCACGAAGGAGGGAATGGGTCACGTGATCATTTATATCACGTACTCCTAACATGACCCTGACAAGAACTAATCGTTTTACTTTAAGAATAAAAGTTGTTTACTTCTTAAATCACTATTTCCGTCTTGACCTTGAGAAAAACCAATTAATTTAATATAAAAGAAAATCCTGTTTACGTGGTCGTCACTAACCTTGACTCATGGTCAGGATTTAGGTCAACAGTACTTGGTTACCAAATAATAGTTCAGGCCAACCGATTTTCGGGGAAAAAACATCATCTCTAGTAAATAAGTTTACAATGCAATAGCATGTAATGAAAAAAAAGAATTTAAAACTGACAAAGAAACAATCAGATATATATTAAATCAGATATACGTAACAATCTGGACTAATATTAATTGAGTAATATGTGAATCTCGCTGGTCTCGTTAGAAAAAAACTAAGAGTGTCCGTTAATGGATAGAGGGTTGGGTGGGTGGGTGGGTGGAGTCCAATCTGTAACAGCATAACACAAGGGAAGATGCGAGTCAGTATCCCTCGGTATTTCCAACCATGTTTGTTTGATCTGTTGTCGTCTCCTGATATACAGCTACGCCAGTCGTAATAAAGAATAGTCCAATCTTCAACACAGCTCAACACACATCGTTCAGTCAGTACAAAGTGGAGAAAATGCAACAGCTGTCTAACTATTTGGACGAAAGGACAAATGCTGGATGGGTAGGTGCCATTAGCATTTTGGGTAGTCTTTAATGTCATTGTGTGTAAGGCAGTTCATTATTGGAGTATACGTGTTTGTTATTCTTTTTTAAGTACTGTATTGAGTTATCCATTTCATTGTTACCTTTCTTATGGTGAGTTTTGAGACTCTTTTACCTCAGTATCATAATTTATTTTTCATTCGCATACATTGCATTCTGTGTTTTCACATTCGGTTCCAATCTTGTTACACCGCTAATTGAACACATAATCATAGCTGTGAATCAATATACATTGAAATCCGAGTTGAACGAGCCTCAAGAGAACACGGGCATTCACTTGTGAAACAGAATCCATATTTCTGGCATACGAGCAAAAACTTGTTGATATTAGTTGAACGCACTTTGTCTGTTAGTTGAACACGCTTTGTTTGGTAGGTGAAAACACTGTTCTTGTACCATCTTGCTTGATAATTCCAAACTTGTTTCTGTTAGTTGAACACACACACTTTGTCTTGTAGATGAAAACACTGTTAATGTACAATTTTACATCATAATTCCAAACTTGTTAATTATATATATATATATATATATATATATATATATATATATATATATATATATATATATATATATATATATATATATATATATATAATGTTAAAAATAGAGTCTATAATGGTTTCAGCAGCTTTCATAAAAAATAATTTCTTCAAAACCGCACAAAATACATTTCAGTAGTATAATCAACACTAAAGTTGGAAAGGGCATCATTGAAGATGGAAAGGGCATCATTGAAGATGGAAAGGGCATCATTGAAGTTGGAAAGGGCATCATTGAAGTTGGAAAGGGCATCATTGAAGATGGAAAGGGCATCATTGAAGATGGAAAGGGCATCATTGAAGATGGAAAGGGCATCATTGAAGTTGGAAAGGGCATCATTGAAGTTGGAAAGGGCATCATTGAAGTTGGAAAGGGCATCATTGAAGTTATAAGGGCATCATTGATGTTGGAAGGGTCATTGGAATAAATTCCCAGTAAATCACTTCTTCAAATGAGATTATGTTGACTCCTCCTTAAGTTATACCATTGGATGACGTCATTCATTAAATTGTTCATTACTTTGTTGAAGATTCGGTTTTATATGACTCATTCTAGCGTAAAATTTACTTTTGGGTGGAAGATGTTTTGGTGTCCAGGGTTGAGGTCTCTACAGACTTAGGTACCGATTATAACAATTATAGAATCACAACTCAGAGCTAAATTATAACTAATTTCCAGTGAGATTTCAGTTTACCGAATGTTTGGTCATGAGAGGTTTCAGTGTACTTACTCGTATATGAAACGATTGTGAAAATGTGGCAAAATAATTCTGTCACCAGGGATCAGTAGAATCGTTATCAGGGTATTAGCTGATTAGTCTGTGCCACTTAAAATAACGATCAAAAGCTAATAGAGGGACGCATGACAAGGTGGCGAACTAGTGATAAAGTAGCATTTGTGCATCATTTCTTTATGTTATCAGCAGAAACATTATTAAATAAAAAGTGTAAGCCTACAATTATAATTTAGTCGAGTCAATATGGTATCCGTTTAACCAAGTTTCCGTTTATGCGCATAAATAACATTTACATGATCAGTTCTTAATTGTAACTCTATAGTTTCGTATTTGGTAAAGTTAGAATTTTAAAGAAAAATAATTTCTTCGGGTTTCTTCACTAGTTGTATTGGCTTTTAAAAAGACATTGCATATCTTATGCAATGTTCAAAAAACCTTTAATTCCCTTTATTTTGGTTTATGATTGATTGGTGTGATATGGATTATAGTGTATACAGCTTGGTCTTACTCCAAATGTGCATGTTTCACAAAGTGCTAGCTCCGCTTGATTTTCACTTCTGAACTTCAGAGGTCAATTGTATAAAAAAAAAGCCGATAACATTTTAAAAAATTTGTATATTTGGCAATTCATTCATTGCACTTTCGGAAGTTGGTTAGGTCTAGTCTGGCAAAATAATTTTCCTTCATTTATTAGCTGCTAAGGCTGGTGCACTTTAAGCTAATTCAGGCTGATTTTGTTAGCACAAGGGAGCAATCATTTTAGGTACCTATGTGCTCAGATAACGTACAGTTTCCAAAATGTCAGCCAGATTACATCGATGTAGCATAGAGGTATGTCAATATTATCTCCACTGTGCGTGTTTCAAATGCAAACAACTTCCCCTTACATACGCCACTTTCTCAAAACGACTGGTGAGCATCCCTTTATATAAACTTTCATTTTAATTCAACTTTCACGTGTTCTGATCCTAACGTCTTCATCTGTATGGATAATAATATAATAAAAATGCATGCTGTCCACTAACATATCAGACGCTATTCTCCCTTAATTTCCTTTAGGTGATATAAAACCAGATAAGTAGATAAAGTTACTATACTATGATCATCTATACATATCAATACCTTCTGTACCCATAGTCAAGCTTCACGAACATTTCATTTACTTTTTACCAGTTAATTGGCACTTATATAGTTGTAGTTACAATGACGTGCCCTGAAACCCTTTACAGACGTGTACATACATATTCTCCTACGTCTTTGGTGCGAAGAATTCCGTCAGATCCAAAAAAGCAACGAACATAAGGAACATAATTATCAAACAGCTGTTGTAAGGTATCAGTTACTTGTACAAAGCATACTCTAGACAGTGATACTTAAGTTGGAAAATTCCTGGACTTGGAATTTTGAAGTGACAAATGGAGACAACATAATAGACAAGAGAGCTTAATGAAAAATTAAATTTAATTTGTTCAATGGATCACCTAAATGTTTCAACAGCATATTCCTCATTTATGAAAGATGTATATGAACACAATTGTAAGACGTTAACGTCCGTAAAGATAACAAAAGCTCTTTTTTTTTAAACAATTTTTTCTTGTTTGCCCAGAAAAGATGAGTTCCAACAAGAAACCATACAAGCGGTATTGTAAGCCTATATTTGACGCACTTAACCGATGGTTTAAATGGCGCTTTTTAGTGGAAGCAAATCGACTGTATGATACATGTATTCAGTTAGTACCTGCAACTGAATACAGTTATCATATGCATATATTTAAGGCAAAGCTTAAGTCAGATAGAAGTAAATGCAATAAGTTTGTGAGAACCACCTTACGTGAGGTGGATGTAAATGTATGTTATGTGGGGCCATGTGTTTAAGTGTAGTGGCTAGATTTGTTATACAGATAGGTACGTCAATAGTTATATTAATTAATTGCTTGCTTGCTTATCGGGTTGTAATTGGACAGCGCAGAAGGCTCCCAGGGAGATTAGTGTATTCAATAATTGAGTTTGTTTCTAAATAATAATAATAATAATAATAATAATAATAATAATAATAATAATAATAATAATAATAATGCTAATGATGATGATGATGAAATTATTAATAACAACAATACTACTACTACTACTACTACTACTACTACTACTACTACTACTACTACTACTACTACTACTACTACTTATTATTATTATTATTATTATTATTATTATTATTATTATTATTATTCAATCAGTCCTAGAGAACCCTCACACACAATGTATCCCTGTATATATGTGTGATATTAATATTTTGATTCAACATTTGACATCAATCAACCTGAAAGTTACTGAGATAATGTTTTGATGGGTGATGATTGTGAACATCTTTTTTGTCAATAACATGAAATATTGAAATACTCTGCTTTGCGTTATATATATATATATATATATATATATATATATATATATATATATATATATATATATATAGATAGATAGATAGATAGATAGATAGATAGATAGATAGATAGATAGATAGATAGATAGATAGATAGAACACTAATTGATGTGTTTGTGTGTAACCGATTTCGTGATTTTGGATGAATACTAGTTTGGGTGTCATAAAACACGCGCTTAGGCACGCATACGGCATCAGGCCGCTCCGGTGGACAAGTGGTCAGAGCGTCCGCCCCGGAAGTGGAAGGTCGTGGATTCGATCCCCGGCCGAGTCATGCCAAAGACTTACAAAAATGGTACTAACAGCAGCCATTTTGCGCTCAGCATTAGGAGGCTAGTGTTAGGACTGGTAGGCCTGGTGTCAGGATAATGTGACTGGGTGATACATTAATGTTACATGGCTGCGGCACGATGCCCGAGTGCTAGACATCACTATAAAACTGCCTCGCTGCAGACATCGTAGCGATATGACTGAAAAATTGTTAAAGCTACGTTAAAACTTCTACTCTCTCTCTCTGTCTCTCTCTCTCTCTGTCTCTCTCTCTCTCTCTCTCTCTCTCTCTCTCTCTCTCTCTCTCTCTCTCTCTCTCTCTCTCTCTCTCTCTCCAAGGACATTTCTTAATTACGAGTGATTCCTTCTCATAGCAAGAAACGAGATGAAGGTTATGATATAAAAAAGACTTTTATCACTATGGTACCTTTGAAAAATTAGGATAAAAATTATAGCTATATTTTGATTTTTTTCTGACTTAGATCCTATTGCATTCAAGGTGCCAATCAACATTTCCAGGTGGCTGTTTAATCTAAAGCGCTCGAATTTACAGCTCATTCACATCTCTGAGTAGGGCCGAGTCTTAGTTCAGCAAAATGGATCTGTAAGAAAAACTTGGTGCACATATGGATCTATTTTGTTTCTTGTGCTTTCACGAGATTCGATCTCTTTTCTATGAAGCCCAATCTCTCTTTCCGTGTTCGGGGGCCTCGAGTGGCCGAGTTGTCTAAAGCGCTCTCCGTTACTGATCACTGCCATCTGACCTCTGTCTGCGTTGATTCGAGTCATGGATTCGGCCAATGTTAGTATGTAAGAAAGCTTGTCCGTAGCTTCTCGTGGGTCGGTGGTTAACTTTAACTTTAGCTTAACTTTATCTATCTGTCAAAAATTTAACCCGCATATCAAAGCCATAATAATTTCTTCTGTTTTGCCTCTATTAATATCTTGAAAATCTCAGTTTGAATACACGTGTTTCAAATGCCACGAACTGTCTATGTATTGTCTCTTGCAGGCTTAACACATACGTCAAAGTTAATAGTTACGTGTCATGTTGACTGCGACAAAATGTGCCGCGAGAGCATTTACAAATTTTGTGCACCCTTAAGGATACCAATCTTATCAATGTATAAACAAACACAAGAACAAATGCCTTATTAATGCCTGAAGAAATACAAGGACACCTGTCTCATTAACGCATAAATAAAGACAAGGACACGTACCCTTTTATTATATAAACAAAAACACGAGGCTGCCTTCCTTAATAATGCATAAAGAACATGTAACCTACATCAAGTGTGTCATGTAATCCCGTGGCCACCAACCTGTCTACCTGTATAAAATCGACCGTTACGGGGGCGCTCTACAGATATAAGTTATTTTAATTTGAAACATGCAAATTGGAGAAATTGTTGGCATACCTCTGTGCTATTTTTATAAACTGTGCCTGCAATTTCTTTTTTGCATTGTACTTGTGGTAACTGTACAAGACCAAAAACACAAAGCTGACTAAAATGAATGATTCCATGTAGTCAATAAAAAAGCATGAATGAGTCAAACCTTAAAAAACGCTGCAACAGTTATTAAAATAAGGAAAATTATTTTTATTTCAGAGTATGCAATACCCGCTTTGAAGGTGCAGTGAATGAATTACAAATATATAAAAAGCATTTTTCAAAACGTTATCATCTCGGTTTATTTAAATGTACCTTTGAAGTCTAGTAAGTCAAAATGACCAAGCGGAGCTAGTACATTTTTGACGAGTGTGTATCTAAAGCAAGGTCAACCTGTATGCTCTATAACCCTAATTACACCCATAAATCATACACTAAACTTCATGGAATTGCATTAACATGTCTTTTAAAAATATTTAAGATATGCAAGGTTTTTTTAACAGCCAGCATAACCAGTGAGTAAAACGTCACAACTCTTTTTCTTTATAAGTATAACGCCACAATTTAGCACGAGGCTAACTACTGCCTAATTTGCGCATGTGATCACAAGACCACCCTCCCGAATAAACACGAATCATTTTTAAGCTCCTGTTCAAGCAGTGGCAGATGCTTTATCTGCCCAGGAAATGGACGCAACGGCCCATCCACGAGTCTCTTGCCTTGCGGGTCGGCTTTGGTTAGCCAAAGGCCAAGGGAGTAAACTATAAGAAAATCCGGAATGATGACCCAAAGGCAGCTGAATGATGTACTACATCTCCTTCTGGCAACTCCTTGGTATGGAGAGGGACTGGCTCAGCCAGACGACTTTTGCCCAAGGCACACTGATAATGCTGGACAAATCTGAACTTAACATACAGGAACTATCGTCGCGAGGGTTATCAAGGACTGCAACTGCCGTTGTACATCAGGACGGAGGTGACAATTGCGCTACTGATACTTTGCATAAAATCAGAGTGAGATACAGCATTGCCATCGCCACCTGGAACATTAGAACTCTGTCTCAAATTGGAAGACTCCAATAGTTGATACATGAGCTGGAACACTACACGTGGTACATTCTGGGATTCTGTGAAGTCAGATGGAAATCATTAGGAGAACCATAATGGAGAGTTTGAAAAGTCCATAAATGAAGTAGGCATCCTTGTAAACAAAGCCATCAAGGGATCTGGGCTTGAATGCCGCCTCATATCTAGCAGAATCATGTCCATTCGTCTGAAAGCATCATTTATCCAAGTCGATCCTCCACCTACCGATCACGACGATAAAGAATTAGAGTTTTACAGCAAACTCCAGTGTATTCTAAACATGGCTAGTAAAAAGATACATCCTCATCATCCAACTAAACTGGAATGCAAAATTTAGCAAAGATGCTAAAATACTAGAAAGATCATTGTGGACCTTCATGCAATAAGCTTAGCAATGAAAGAGGGACGATTCTGCTCGAATTCGCAAGCTACAACAAGCTGCAACAACTTGGTACAACTTGGTACAAGCCAACGCCCTGGAACAACATAAGCTTCACGATGCTGGACATGGCACGCACCAAATGGAACCGATCATAACCACTACGACTACATACTGGTTCAAGTGCAATCTTGAACAAACGAAGGACCCTAACATCTGCAAGTCGTTCACGGCCACAATTGGAGAAAAATTTGTTCCACTCCTTGTGATGGATGTTGATGTAAAGGTGATGAGAGACACTTCATCAGTCATAAAAGCAGCTGCCAAGAACATCATTGTCCTCCTTCTCCCAAAGAATAAACTCTGGGTTACAGAAGAGATTCTGAAGTTGTGTGATGCCCAAAGAGACATTAAAAACACAATACACGCAACAGGGGCAATGGAGTACCGAGAATAAACAATAATATCAAACAAAAACCCTCAACGAAAGCAAAAGAGGATTGGATTGGATAAAAGTGCACAGAAATAAAGAGCAATCAGATAAAGAATAACAGCAAAAAAGAAATTCCAAATTGTGAATGACCTCACCAGACAGAAGCGACCAAGAGTCAGTACCATTCGAGACGAAAATGGAAAATGCCTCACAGAAGCAAGTGATATTGCAAAAAGATGAACTGAGTGTTGCAAAGAACTTTACAACTATCAGTCCACACAAGACCCAGAGGTGCTTAAAGTTCCAAACTCCACAAATGATGATGATTTCCCCATTCTTAAAACAGAGGCGAATTCAGCAATAAGAGCACTGAAGAATGGGAAGGCAGCTGGAGTAGACAACATCCCAGCCGAACAAATCAAGAATGGGGTGGGGGATCGGTGATAGAGCTACCAACAAAAATCTGCAACAATATATGGCTGACAAATGAATGGCATGGATGGCCAATACAGTGGACCCAGTCACTGATTATAAAACTCACCCCAAAAACAATCTCTAGCAGTGTCAAAATTACAGAACTATCAGTTTGATCAGCCATGCTGTAAGGTGATGCTGAAGATCATCTTAAACAGACTGAAACCACAATCAGAGGAAATAATTGCTGAAGAACAGGCCGGTTTTTTTTGGAGTGGTAGCTGTACAAAAGAACAAATATTCAATCTCAGGGTTCTGTGTGAAAAGTGCTCGCAACATCAACAAGACATCTATCACGTGTTCTTAGATTTCAAAAAGGCAGGGCAGAGTCCAGGGTGACAGAAGGAGAGGTATACAGAGAAAAAAGTGGACTGACAACATTACACAATGGACCAGGAAAGGTTTTGAGGAGACAAAGGCATTGGCACATTATCGAGTCAAATGGAGAGAACTGGTCAGATGTGCAGCAGCACAGCTCCTCGATAACCACACTAGGTCAATATAATGATGATGACGATGAGTCTATTAGTCTAATCAAAAGCTGGGGTCCATGTTTGACCTAGATGTAAGTGGACTACTAGTGAGAGCATATACTATTTGGTTGACCTTACCAAATACAAGGGTGCTATGAATACAGCAGATACAATTACAGAAAAACAACAACAACATGCTCTCACCTTCAGACTTCTGCTGTATATTTTAAAGTTACTTAAAAATCTACTAGCACACTATCTAAAGAGTGGACACACCAGTTTTAAAAAGAACATCTAAAATTCTAAATCTTTCGCCCGAAAATAATTTTTAACATAGACCAAAGGAAAACTTGAAATTGGTTGCAGTTTATCTAAATCAGACGTATTTTTGTAATGACAAATATTCATTTATAACAAATGACTCATCTAGTGTTACACATGTTGCAAAAAATATGTATCGCATTTGATAAATGATAGTGTGCGTAAAAAGAACTAATATTTAATAAGTATATAAAATCTATTCAGAAATCCGCCATGATGTCAGTACTTTGAAACTCTAAACCGCAGAAACAAAAAGACGTCGTTTTTAACATATCAATCATTCAATATGACAATCTTGAATGTGAAGGATGATGGCGGATACGTAAATATAAATAAGACGACAGTATGGTGGCAAATGACATTCCATATTTCATTGTACGGCATCAATAACATTTAACCAATTAAAAACTTCTGGCTTTTGACGTGGATGCAATCTTTCTAGACTGCTGCTTTTAAAACTTTAAACAGATTCATGCTAAGAAAATGTTACAACTTAAGGCGAGATGAACTACACTTTCCAAATGAACTAAAGGGTTTCATAAACCAGAAATATAATCTAGGATGGTATAGTCTATATATTTTAATTATGGAATGGATCAAACACGGAACATCGTAATTAAGAATACAATACAAAAACATGGAATAAGCTGACGACAACTACTTAGATAATTCAATATGTTAGTGTTAAGAGTATCGATTGAGATAT